>JALMQS010000099.1:33637312-33683405 GCA_024734495.1 Forficula auricularia
TTGTAGATAAATATATTTAAAAAAAATAGTTTGTTTAGCACCGACTTCAAAGAGTGATATCATGTTAATATTTCGTCGTTTAGTTTTAACTAAATTAGATAATTATTTTATACCTTTTAGTGCATTTTATTTGATTTTTGAATTTTTTGAAGTCGGTTTTGATATTTTTTATAAAAATTATTAGAAGCTTGTTTTTTAATTTTTTTTTAAATATAATTTATATTTTACTTTTTAGTCTTCATTATTTTTATAGAGAAATGTTTGGGGAATTTAACAGAACAAATGTCACATTGATACATAGATAAATACATACATACATACAGGTGAAGCTAATATAAAGCGTGTATAAAGATTAAGAATTGATTTGAATTTGACATTAACTTAATTAATATAACATAAATGTCTAATATTATATGTCTACCTATAATTATAATTACATTTTATTAGTTTATAGTGTGTAGATGCAGATGCCCCTCCGGAAAATGAGCCTGCCGGCGCCCATGATAAGATTAAGGTAGTTGTTTCGCGTACAATACTAGCAAAAAGTTATTGTTAGAATATATAGAACAGACAATAAGGATTCATAAATCATAAGCCCAAAACTTTTTGCTGTTTATGTACCGATTCTAGCCAATCCCGTGCTCGTTTGACAAATCTGGCACCATTGTAAGAGATTGGATATTTTTATATTAAAATGACAGATAAAATATATTTTAAAGGTCGATTTATTTCTATAAAAATCGTTTTGTTATTATTTAACAAATGTAATCAACGCCTACGTTACACCTAATGAAAATTATAATTTTGAAAAATCTAGCGCATTCGCGCGTTATACATCTTTCGCTGGTTAAATAAATGCGCTGTTGCCAAATTGTTTTTAGTGTGAATTTTTTATACATTTTTCATTATTCATTCATTATTAACTCAGAAACTGTGTTGTAACAATGAATCAAAATTATCTTAAAATATGTATTGGTTATCGTTTAATGTTGGTTTGGTTTTTATAAAAATCGTAAGAAGGCTTTCTTAATTATAATTGAATATGTATGTAAATTTTCCGATATCCCGTATAGTGCAATGTATAAGAGTCTGAAAAACTCTATTTTTGAAATTTAATATCTCCGGAACTATATTGTTCATAAAATTCGTTTTGCCACCAATCGATGCACAAGTATTTAAATAATAATCTGTCTAAATTTCAAAAAAATCCTAAGAAAACCCATTTGGCGGAACAACTAACCTTAAGGGTCAAAATTTTGAATAAACCTCGCCGATGAATAATATACCAGCAGTAGTCTCACGACGAGGGGTGAACCGCGACCTAATATGCTGTACACCTACTTCCACTTGTACTTCCAAATATTTCCAAGTACTTCCAAACATTTCCAAGCACTTCTAAATATTCCCAATTCCAAATATTTCCAAGTACTTCCAAATATTTCCAAGTACTTCCAAACATTTCCAAGCACTTCTAAATATTCCCAAGTACTTCCAAACATTTCCAAGCACTTCTAAATATTCCCAAGTACTTTCAAATATTTCCAAGTAATTCCAAATATTCCCAAGTACTTCCAAATATTTTCAAGTAATTCCAAACATTTCCAAGTGCTTCCAAATATTCCCAAGTACTTTCAAATATTTCCAAGTACTTCCAAATATTTCCAAGTACTTCCAAATATTTCCAAGCACTTCCAAATATTTCCAAACATTTCCAAGCACGTCCAAATATTCCCAAGTACTTCCAAATATTTCCAAGTACTTCCAAAATAATTCTAAAGAAGTGTACACCTACATCCAATCGCAGATCACTCCCTCGTCTCAAGATATATATCTTGTTTAAAAAGCGCGATCAAAACAATGCTCGTTAATATATTGATTATCCTTTAATATATTAATGAGAAAATTATAAATTTATTTAACTTCATTATTTCAAGTTAGAAATATATAAATTCAGATATTATTTTCACTTAATATTTGACAAAAATCACCTGTATTCGATTCGCGATTGAATCAAATATAGGAAACATACGATTGAATAATATACTGGTTGTGTGTATTTAAAATTCGCGCTTAGAAATTTCCCATGAGTAACTTTGAAAGGTTACCTATCATCATTTCTAAGATTCTCTTCTTTCCGCGAAAATTTTTGTTTCCTTCACTTTTAATTGAAAACTATGTCTATTCTTTATAATTTATATTTAGTTTATTATATAAGTTTTATTTACTTAAATGATATATATTTATAAATCTAAAAAATCATGCTCATTGATACTAATATGTTCCTAAAAAAATTTTCCTCATTAAACTATTTAGCCAGACTGTGATATTCAAAACAAATAATGGATGAAGATTCCCAAGAAGAAGAATTACATTTTCTTCGGAATCCAGATGGATCAATGGCAAACTCTGCTGAATTTTCTCAAGCGAATGTCACTGTCACCATCAACGAAGAAGAGAATCCTCAGGAGGCAGCCAAGAGGTTTTTGGCTAATTCCAAGGCTGCAGAAACCTCCAACAGATCTCCTCCTGTCCATGTCATTAACAACCCGAGGGAGTTGAAAGTAAGCTGACTTTTATATACTAGCCATTTCTACATTTAAATTAACAAGCTCATAAAATGAGATTGTCCTCTGCTCGATTCAAATAAACATATACTTAATATCTTTTAAGGAGTTAGCTGTTGGTTCTAGATGAAACATTTTAATATAATAATAAAACTTGAGCAAGATGCGAGGTAGGTTTCATAAAAAAAGAAATAAAACAAAATTGAGTTTTGAATTTGATATATTTCGGGGTTGAGCCCATCATCAGAAGTCAAAGAAAAGTGATTATAAATTGGAAAAATAATTTTACAAATAACAATTTTTTATTTTTTTTATTCACTTACATGAATCCAATCATTCAACCTCTAATAATAACCCTATCCCCATTCATTTCCAAAGAAAAGGCCTTAAATTGGATCTCTTAGGATCCACCGAAATTAAAATAGCCCTCTCAAATAATTCAAATATTTTAAATAACCAATTAGAAGTGTATAAAAATACAATTATTGATTATATATTATAATAAATTAACTAAACATTCCTTCTATTGTTCGCACATTGAATATTGATATTAATAAGGTGACCAACTATTTTTTGTTCAAAAAGAGTACACTTTGCAAGTATTTCATAGGTGAAAAAAAGAAGAAAAAACGATAAAAACTTTTATTTTTATTTTAAAAACATATTTTTCTTCGGAGTGGATTTTTCTTGCTAAATGAGGATGTTCGTCTAATAATGTAGCTACATCCGGAACAACTTTCATTTTGCATATTAAATTTGATTGTTAAGACGGCAGATAATGTTTTTACAGAAAGTTGCGACTTCTCACTGCTCCAATAATCATTCCCTAGTGAAAATACCGCTTTCAACAGCAGCATTAGTGCTCTGGACAACATAAGGGAATTTCTATTAAAACTTTTAAATTTTCATGTGAGATATGTTCTACTCTAAAATGCCGAAAGATTTCTACCCATCTTTTGTCAAGTTCTATTTTCTCATCGTTCCATTTCTTCAATTTTTCTTCATTTAAATATAAATTTACTCTTCGAATTTCTTCAAGAGAAAATTGTCATTAATAACAATATCTTTTACTTATACAATTATACAATACAAATGAGTATAAAATTATACAAATGAGTACTTTCAGAGTACAGGATTTGAAAAGATTGTACGGTTTTGCGAAAAAGATACGAAACTCAGTAAATGAGTATAGTTGGTCACCTTAATATTAGGGTTATTGTACCCTTTCAGGTACTTTCCCATTCCTGTAATATATGTGTAGTTTCCCATCTAGCTAGTTAAAAACTAAATTTTTCCATTTGTTGAAAATATTAATTCTTAGTACACTTTCTCCTCTTCCCCCTATTTTCCCCTCACCACATACATTTAAAAAATAAATAAATAAATAAAAATTGTTATTTGTAAAATTATTTTTCCAATTTATAATCAGTTTTCTTTGACTCCTGATGATTGACTCACTCCCGAAATATATCGAATTCAAAACTCAATTTTGTTTTATTTCTTTTTTTGTGAAACCTACCTCGCATCTTGCTCAAGTTTTATTATTATAAACATATACCTATATGGGATCTTCAGGTTTAGCTATTATAACGAATATAAATATCGTCGCCTTAGAGTGTAAACCTGCTAAATCCATATTTTATCATATATGACATATTAATACTGTTCGAAAGAAAAAGAGATGCAGCATCGTCCAAGTAAAACTGCCACTTAAAATTACGATTGCAAGTTGTAGAAAAAAATGTGAAAAATAGTTTCTTTCCATACCAACAATATCATTCCAGTCCAAAAAGAAGATAATTTATACTATCTTTTTATTCATAAAACCGACTTTTCGGAGGCTATTCCCTCCTTCTCCAGAGTCTGTAATTAATTAAAATGGGATTGCCACTGAAAGAGGAGACAGAGGAGAATGTCGCATTGGATTTAGAGAGTAAAAAATGTCACGGCAAGGTCCGGATCCCGAAGAAGCCCGTGCCCGGGACTCACGGGTGCACTTGGACGTGCGGGGGCTTTAAGTAGAGGACGAATATTCGTATATATATAATTTATTTGTTAGAGAGTATAACTTCGAAGGTTTGAATGTTTTTTTTTTTAAAGGGAGAAGGGGTTTTTTCCCCCTTCCTGGCTTTTGGTCAGAACCATTTAGCCAATCACATTCTTTGTATTATTTTATAATTTTTAAATATTTACACTATCCCTTAGTACAAATCTCTGAAGGTTTTGTTTTGATGTGATTGTAAAAGGAAATTCAATCGGATATTTGGAACCCATGAGAAATAAAAGATAAAATATTTATAATTAATGAGACTGAGGAGATGGAAGGTCAAACCTTCCAAACTATATAGTCTTCAAAAAATAGATTATATAAAAATATCGTCGCTTTAGAATGTAAACCTGCTAACTCATAACAAGGAAATTTTACAGGGCAGAGAAAAAAACAAACAAAATTTAATATTTGCTACGAAATTTTCTCTGGAGAGAGACGGACTGGTAGAAATTTTAACTGAAAGTAATGGAAGGCAGCCCAGGGTAGTGGTAGTGAAGAAAGAATACACATATCCAAATAAGGTGTAATTTATTGGATATCCTTCCTCCTTTACTTTCAAACCGACATTTCAGAAGATTCTTCCCCCTTCTTCAGGATTTCAAAGGGTTAATGAAGGAAACAAACAAAATGTTTCCTTCCTCTCTCCACAGCAGTGTTTAAAATTTTCTTCTTCCTTAGCAGAAGCATTAAAATAGAAAAATAATTTTTTTTTCTTAATAATTAAGAAGTTTCTTTCGTTAACCCTTTGAAACCCTGAAGAAGGAGGGAAGAATCCTCCGAAACGTCATTTTGAAAGGAAAGGAGGAAAAATCCAATAAATTTTACCTTATTTGGATATGTGATAATTTTTCTTTCTTCACTACCCCTGGGCTACCTTACATTAATTTCAGTTAAATTTTTTTTATTATTCCACTTCATAAAAAACATACTTATTCCATAATAAGGGGTCCGCTTCAGATTTTTGGCCCCGGACCCGAAATTTCATGCGGGGGCTATGCCATAACATTTCGAATTAAGTAGAGGACACTCTGGTTTTTCCTGATTATACATGTGTTAACGTTTAGAATTTATTTTTCAGAATCAGCGGCCTAAGCTTAACCACTGTCGTTCTTCTCTGTTTTTCCACGATGGGGAAAGATCAATTGATTTCGTTCTAGTCTGGGATGACCACAATGGCCAATCATCCTCGTTTACTTCTCATGAAAGAAGGCGAATTTATGAAGAAAATCTTCAAAAAGAAGGTTCGATTCGATGGAAAAATAAACTATCCCAGGAGTTTTACTATCTCAAAAATATTTCAGATCGATCTAATCATTCTTCATTTATTTTTTAAAATTATTTTAATAAAATAACTTGTTCGATATACATGCAAATTATTTGGTTTTGATTCCTGTCTAGGACTGAGAAGTCCTTTTATAACGATCAGTCTGAACTTTTATTGAGATGATCATTTACCTAGCTCACAAATATATTTACAAATAAATAAAAAATTATTTCAAAAAATATTATAATCTCGTTGATATAAACATTTCCATTGCTAAAAATAATCTATCAAACATCTTATTTGTTAGAAGTTTGGTGTTTGATGAGGCTCTTGAAAACCTTGGAAACAGGTGGAATGTCTTCGTTAGGAATTATAATGTGTTAACTGGGGAAAAGGAATAAATTTCTGCATAAAAAATTGTACTATATTATGAAAAACCATGGTGAGTTTTCTTTTCTTATTTTGTCTCTTTGTATCTTGAAAATGACATGTGATTGTTAAATTTCTTGACTGTAATTAAGATTATCTTCCCTTGTAGACTGAGGATGGCGTGAGAATATCCGGTGAAACGTCTCAAAAGTTTTGCTGGAGAATAAATGGTTAGTCTATAAGGAAATCTTATAAGAAGAAGACATTCCACCTGTTTCCAAGGTTTTCAAGAGCCTCATCAAACACCAAATTTCTAATTTAAAACCCTATTTAGTACCCTATCTAATCTTATTTGTTATTTTTGATAGTATGCCAAAAGTTGCGGAGCACTTAAACTCAATATTTTTACCTGGTTTTCATGGTTTTTTTGTATCTTTTAGCCATCGGGCTAAATTCAAACTAACAAGCCTATTTTTAGGGCCGGTTGTATGTCGCAAAGTAAAACGCTTTTAACAAGTGACAAAGGGTAGATGGTAAATGGAGGGACTGGGGTGGCCAATCAGATGACAGGCACTTTCAGTGCTTGTCATCTGAAAGTGCTGTAATCTGATTGGTCATCCCAGTCCCTCCATTTACCATCTACCCTTTGTCACTTGTTAAAAGCATTTACTTTGCGACATACAACCGGCCCTAAATGACTTGTTTGGATTTAACACGATGTTTTAAGGATATAGAATAGGCCAGAAGGGTTTCTTCTCAAAGAATAGTTAAATCCCAATTTAAAGATTTTGGCACTTAGGTTCAATTCTCAAACTTTGAAAGTGGAATGAGAGATTTTTTTGAGATCTAGAAAATTCAATTTGTTGTCTGGGTCTCTATTGATAGTAGCAAATAAATAAATATGTTTTGTATTTGCTGCCTTTCTAACTGTAATATTTTTCTAATTTTAAACATGAATTTTCATTTTTTGAAGTATGTATATGTTTTTTTAAAAATTCTATCCATATAAGTAATTAAATAATTTAACATTATAATAAAAATGATTATTGAAACCATTCAACTTAATTTAATACTCAACATATTACAAATATTTTCATTTTTAGCATAAGTATAAATTATTTTTCTCTTTAGGGTTGGAATTGGAATATGAAGAAGCGGAAACGAATGGATTACATTTTATAAAAATCCATGCTCCTATAGAAGTTTTAAGAAGATATAGTGAAATACTTAAACTTAGATTACCAATGAGAGAGGTTTGCAATTCATTGAAAACAATCTTTTGATTCCCTCCGTAGAATGCTTATAAGAAATGGATATATGCAGTATAGAGCTAATCTTAAAAAATATTCTTATTTATCTATTCTATCTATACAAAACTTACGCTTAAATAATTATTTTACTATTTATCTTCCATAGATTTAATAAAACAAAGTGTATTATTCAATTAAATTTAATTTAACTATTATTAAAGTTGTTATAGGGAAATAAGGACTATATTTTTTATGCAGATAATTTATATTTTATTGCCAACGTTTCGTCAACTTTATTGACTTCTTCAGGGCTCAAATAGTTAACCTCCCTGTATATTTGTCATTTTTTATAATTATTCTTTCTTAGTAAACACCACCGAGCGATGCACGGTAACCAAGTTAAAAAATTACAAATATATATAGTACACGCCCCCTGGACCCCCCCGAAACCACGCACCTCGCCCCAACCACTATACTCCCACCCCACCCCCGGATCCCCACAACTGCACCCCGCCTCCTACACCCCCCACACACATTCACCCCAACCCGCACCCAGATTATGCATTTCAAGCTTTCTAGTGGTCCACATATTATGTGTATATTTGTTTACTCGTACACCAATTCGCCCACTCATCGAAGAAATGTCTCTGCCCTTTCCTTTTTCTATAGATACTATCACGGCAGGTGCTCTGATGAGATAAAATCAATAGTTCCCCCCAAAGCATGCTTTGCACGTAGCACGGGTTTTGCCGACTCTCAACACTCTTTCGCGGTCAAATTAGAAAAGTGCCGGACCACTTCATTCGCCAATACATATATCCGCATGACTTCAAGGAACTGGAACTCTCTCCCAGCCTCCATCTTTCCCAGCACCTATGATCTTCAAACCTTCAAAACCGGAGTGCAGTAGACACCCACGTCTACACCCTCTCACTTAATCAACTTTCCCTTCTCTTCGGTAATGCAAGGGTCTTTCGAGATCCATAGGGGCTACATCTTTGCCGACACCCCTTCTTGCATTCGATTGCATTAAAAAAAAAAAAAAACATTCGTTCTAATTGAGAAACATTATAAAAAAATAAATAGGAAAATAATAATAAAAAAATAATCGTATAGGATCTGAAATAAAAACACAAAATTAAATAAGATATCTTTCCAAGTTATATAAAAAGCCACTTCAACCACTTTATTTGTAAACACACCTGTTTTGTTATAAATCCACCTGTTAATTAAAAAAATCCTATTTTTAATATAATATATTAATATTTGCTATAAAGTATTCGTGGGTTTTAAAAATTAAAAAACCAATTAAAAATAAAAGATAATTGAAAAAAATGTAAACAAAATTAAGATGAAATTTGTCGAGGTCCAGACTCCAGCCAGATCGCTTTCTCATCCTCAAAACTTGTTAATAGAGTTGGTTTTATCAAAGTTGGTAGAGCCGTTTTCAAAATAGAACTAAGATACAAATATACAAACAAATATATATATAATTTTTGCTCGTTTAATAAGAGTAGATATCAAGGCAAGTCAACATCAATCGAAAATTTTCAAACTGATTGATGTTGACTTAGTTTGATATGCTTACTAAGAAAGAATAATCATAAAAAATGACAAATATGTAGGAGTTTCACTATTTGAGCCCTGAAGAGGTCAACAAAGTTGACGAAACATTGACAATAAAATATAAATTGTCTGCATAAAAAATATAGTCCTTATTTCCTTATAACAACTTTAATAATTTAATTGATGGACATAACTAATTAAAATCATTTAATTTAACGTTAGTTAAATAAAAATTTACAAATATAGAAATCTAAATAAAAAATTTAAATTGATTTTTCCTGAAAGTGCATAATTGTTTTTTTTAATATTTTCTTTTATCTTAAATACTAAATGATAATATATCCAGATCTTTATATCTAATTAGATCTATTTAATAACTATTAAATTCAATTTCAATTTATCTAATAATATTGCCTAATACGAAAAATAAAAAACAATTTTTAAAAATTTCTAAAAAATAATTCGCATGTTTCTTTTCTTGTTTCTAAAACTCTGGAATCTGGGTCTAAAATTCTATAATGAAAGCTTAAGCACTTAACTGACTCTCTTGCTGAACAAAATTTTTCCCACATTTCAGGATCTTTGTTACACTGCAAAAGGTACTAAAATGAATCCTCTCCTTCATGCAACCATGTATATTTCTCAAAAGGTATATTATTGAATTAATTCTCAACATTTTGCTTTGCTTCGGGTCATTTATTCTAACTTGCCATACCGCATTGCTTACTTGTTTTTGGCTTTTATTATATTGACTTGTTGTATTTCTCTTTAATACAATTAATTAATTTTTTAGCTTATTAAATATATATAAAATGTTATTGTTCATTTTATGCATTTCTTTTGTTTTTAGATTCCTGTTTTTCAAGAAGTTCACGATAAAACAAATAATCTTTTAGAAGAAATTAACGGATTTTGGAATCAACTTTTATCTCGAATTTATGTTGACAAAAAAGTATTTCCTCCCAAAGGACAACGATTCACTGCAGTTTATAGCAGAGATAAAGAATATCTGTACGTCATTTTATTATATTTTATGAAATTTTATTTCAATTTTATTGGTATATGAAGCTAAGTTTACTTTACCACCTAATTGTAATTTCGACCGCCTTGAGAAGAGTGGACACGTGCCCCTTGTGCCCCCCCCCTCTAGATCAGCTTAGTATTTGAAAGATTATATCATAGAGTAATATAGAGTGGAAGGCTACCGTATATCGAAAAAACGCTCTCTAGCGACTGCAGGACGAAAACTCTTAGTTCTTAAGAGCTATCCAAAGATCATAGAACATTCAAAGCCTTTGTCATAGATAAAAGATACCTACCTTTTATGTTATATATATAAGCGTGTTTTTACTCTTGATAATGCCACCAAAATTTGCCCCGAAGAGAGCGGCTTCCGCCATTTTATTGCCCAATGGTTTTGCCCTTGTCTCGCCAGAGAGCTCTGTAACTCGTATACGCTAAAATACATTGGCTCCTTATGGAGCTCTTCCATATTATTATCTCTATGGATTATATATTGTAGAATTCATGTCACCAGTATTTAAATATGTAGCTTATTAAAGAGCTTCTTGATTCTTATTGAAACATTTTATAAAATATTTATTGTACAGATGCGTAATTATATCATTCAGATTATCAAAAAGATAAAATTTGAAATTCAATGTTTGTATTTTTTTACTACAAATTGTTCTAATTGAAAATATTATTTGTTTTGCTGGGAGTAGAAGAGTTGTTGATTCATTGTATATATTGCAGTAAAACCCGTTTTTTAGTAAGAACAGGTTCTTACTAGCTAAAACGCGTTTCACTGATTGCTTTTCTGGTGCAACTATAGTTTACTGATGTTGGTTTAGTTTAGTTCAAGGTCTAGAATCTTCATTTTTGACCTTCTGACTCATTTTGGGTGTTTATTTTCAAAAATTTTAAACGAAAATGTCAAAAATTACATCCTCTACAACTTTGCTTCTAATTTTTTGACTTTTTCGTTTAAAAAATTTTGAAAATAAACACCCAAAATGAGGCAGAAGGTCAAAAATAAAGATTCTAGACCTTTGAACCAAACTCAACCAACATCAGTAAACTCAAAGTTGCCACAAAGGTATTCAGTGAAACGCATTTTAACTAGTTAGAACCACTTCTTACTAAAAACGGATTTTTTTACTGCAACACATATATAAAATTTATTTGTTCAATAAATCAACCTTAAACAACAAATATCCTAAATTTATTTCGCATTAAAAAAAAAGGAAGAAACTTATGGGACATCCCAATGAAGGGTGTCCCAAAATTCACACAAGAAGTAATTTTGATAAAAAACAAAGATTTTTAATTAAAAATTGTAATTTTTTATTGATTCATAAAGAATACAGTATAGGATTATGTATGGAATAGTATATCGGGTAAATGGCCTCCACGGCTCTACTGGCACATACGCACTCTTTTGTCGAAATGTTCCATGACCTTTTTGCATAAAGGTTAATACAGAGCTGAATTTCCTCTTTCAAGACTTGGGTGGTCAAGGGTATACACCTTAAGAGTTCAAAAAACCCCAAAGAAAAAAGTCCAACGGCGTTAAAATCGCATTATCTGGGCGGTCAATGATCACCAAAACGGGAAATTACACCACCAGGAAATGACCCATGCAGTAATTGAATTATTAGTCGGGCTGTATGGCATGTGGAATTGAAACCACATGTCGTTCACATCCATTTCTTGCAATTAAGGCACAAAAAACTGAATTATCATGTCGCGATAGCGAGCACCATTAACTGTTATTTCCTGACAAGCCGCATTTTCAAAGAAGAATGGACTGATGATGCCCCCAGCCCAAAATCCGTACCAAACAGTGACATCTTGTGGATGCATTTGTTTCTCAACAATCACTCGTAGATTTTCTGAACCCCAAACGCGACAATTTTGTCGATTAACAAATCCATCAAGATGAAAATGAGCCTCATCGCTGAAGATGATTTTGTTCGAAAAATCAGCATCTATTGTTCCATAATCCATTTAACGAACTCTCTTCGCCGAAATGCCAATCCATACATAAACCTATACTGTATAATTTATGAATCAATAAAAAATTTATAATTTTTAATTAAGGAGGTTCTTTCGCGACAATCCACACAAAAAGTTTTAGCCTCGTAACCACTCTATAAATATGAACGGAACTAAAATTTTAGGTTATGTTTTTTTAACGTGACTGTACCACTCACACTAAGAAATCTCTATGTGGATACACACATACTTGCCGGATCGTTTCTAAGCCATTGTGCTTATATCTCCTCCACTATAAATAATCGCCCAAATTTGTTGTTTTTAAGTTACTCTGAATATATTATTCTAACAAATATTAGTTTTCCATCAAGATGGTGAAAGTCCTTCAATGAAAAAAAATAAAATAATGATCATATTCCCACCCTTTCCCTATCTACCCTAAGTAAAAAATGTCATTTTTAATTAAATCGTCTTCAAATTTTAACAGTATGTGCATTATGCTTTTAATGACTTATATTCCAAGTTTCAAAGACCTTGAATTTTTGCATTTGTGAATGAACTACCTTAAAAACCTGTGTTTTCTATCAAAATTACTTCTTGTGTGAATTTTGGGACCCTTATATATATATATATATATATATATATTTGCTCATTGTAATAACATGACAACTACACGATTTTTAAAAACAAATTTTTTTGTAAAATATATAGTTTATTCTTTGCCTTTTATCTAATCATAGCTGCTATGAATCTAAGAAAAGCACTCATTAAAAATAGTTACTATTAAAAATCTGTAGTATTTATGGTAATTTTATAGATTTTTTTAAAACTTAAAAGCCTCTTATCTTGGGTTTTTAATTTTGTGGTTTATCATGTTCATATGTTTATGTTTATTTAAATCAAACAGAGGACAACCACATTAATATCTCTTTATAAATTCTTCTCTTTGTTTTTTTTTTGTTTTTTTTACTAATATCTCACCTGTCTATTCTAGATTTGATGTGTATTCGCGATCATTCTTCACGCCCGCCATCCACTCAAGGATTGTTCAGTTTATTTTAGAAAGGAAACGCTTTTCTGAAAATGCCAAAGATGATTTTGCATTCGGTATTGACAGATTAAAAGAAGATTCTGTATACGCAGCCGCATATCCTTTACATGATGTGAGTATTTGTTCTTATCACATATGTTTCCTAAATGTCATTTTATCAAATATTATTTAATAATCAATAATAAATATTAATAAATGACAATTTTTTAAGGGTGATTTACGTACTCCTGGTTCTTTGCGTTACCTTTTATATAATGAATGGGCTTCTGTATCCAAAAGCTTTCGTTACCAACCACTTGATTATATCAAAGATTATTTTGGTGTAAAAATCGCATTATATTTTGCCTGGCTAGGCTTTTATACGCATATGCTGATTCCTGCTGCAATCGTCGGCCTCTGTTGTTTTATTTATAGTTGCCTGACACTTTCTAGCCACCAACCAAGGTAATTTAATTTCAAGTATTCTATATTTCATTGTTTATATTGAGATTATTTAAGTAAAATGCTTATTTAAATACAATTTCATTAAAAAAAAACACTTCCATATCGCTTTACTATTAGCTATCAAGAGCTAGGAATATCAATTTAGGGAGGGTGTAATAAAATATGGGCCGCTACACCAGGCGCGAGGATCCCAGACCTCTGATTTGGGGGGGGGCGTCGGTATATAAGATCTACTTTTGATCTCGGAAGTGTGTCGCGGTCGAATTGTCCAAGCGGGGGGGGGGGGGGGGGGGCAGACGACGCCCCCCCCCCCCACATAGAACTTTATTTTCTTCAATTTTAAAATTTAATGTTATAAAAAAATAAACAAAAAATGTTGATCTCCACATGCTTGGGGGGGGTCGCCGCCATCGCTCCCCCCCCTGGATCCGCGCATGCGCTACACCAAGAGCGTATTTTACTCTATGGCTGCAAATGTGAAATTTGATGACCTAAATGTTTCCTCAATTAATTTTTTAAATAGTAAATTTCATCTAATTATATGAGAATTTTCCATCCACTTTTTTCAAAAAGATAAGACACTCAAATTTTCATAGTAAATTTCATTTAAAAAATCAGTCTTTTTTTATTTAAAACAAACAGACAGATGAACGAAACGAAGATAGGAGATTTATTAATATAAATTTTGATTTTTGAAGTAGCAGCCCACATTTATTTACACCCTGTATAAAAAATAATTATAACCTCCACACTAATAAACACTAGGGTGGAGTGAAAAACAAAAAAATTTTATTTTTGATATTCCTGACCTCTTAATAGTTGCTTCTGGGGCTCAAGACTATTCTCTAAAAATGTTGAGCCAAAATTCAAATGTCTTTAGGTTGCACATTTTTTTTTTATTTAAAGTTTCAACCATATTGTGCACAGTAGGGTGGAGTGAAAAAGCAAGATTTGCAATTTTTTCCAAATTTTATTTCTCTTGATATTACAATAGTTGTACATGAACATGACGAACAATATAACAAAATCTTGGATTTTTCAGAGGTCGTCTTGAGGTTGCACAATTCACTTGAAGAACTGTTGTTTAGACTCGAATTTCGGATTTTCCTTCCTGGACTGAATCTGGGTCCTGATAAAACCATCTCTGGTTTCCTGGCTACAAACAGTTGCTGAAGCTTCAGTAACAAGTTTAATATGTCTTTCAACGACCTGTGAATGACGGGGAAACTTGGCGATATTCATTTTGAAGCCAGTTTTGATGATTTCATGCAAGTTTGATTCGGACAGCAGTAGAGTGGCTGCCGACTCATGAATGATATCGGTGTTACCAATTAATCATGCTGTAATATTCCTGTGAAGAAAAATTTAATTTGGGAATGTGAAACGGGCGTATATCACTGCTCCGTATGATGCCTCTAGCGTTAATTATCCGTCGCAGTCCGAGTTCACGTATATGTTGCCTTTCATCCCGCAACAAGGCTAGTATCAAGTTTTCCGAGTGCGAAAAGTAGGCATTTCTCTGAATTGCATCAAAGACAACCTTTTTGTATTTTTCTGGTAAGAAGGAGCTCTTTGTGATAATTCCATGTAGATGTCGGGCACCATGAGTGGCTTTTGGGAGATTTTTAATTTCAAATCAAGAAGGGGCGTAAACTCTCATGACGAACTCGGCTAAAAGATTTATTCGGAGCAGTGTATTCGCCCGTTTCACATTCCCAAATTAAATTTTTCTTCACAGGAATATTACAGCATGATTAATTGGGAACACGCTATCATTCATGAGCCGGCAGCCACTCTACTGTTGCTCGAATCAAACTTGCATGAAATCATCAAAACTGGCTTCAAAATGAATATCGCCATGTTTCTTTGTCATTCACAGGCCGTTGAAAGACATATTAAACTAGTCATTGAAGCTTCAGCAACTGTTTGTGTCCAGGAAAGCAGAAATGGTTTTATTAGAACCCAGATTCAGTCCAGGAAGGTAATTCCGAAATTCGAGTTTGAACAACAGTTCTTCAAGTGAATTGTACAACCTCAAGACGACTTCTGAAAAATCCAAGATTTTGTTATATTGTTTGTCATGTTCATTTACATCATCATCATCATTGAGTATACAGTCCTAGACTGGTTTGACGCAACCACTCGGCTCTGTCCCCCGACAGCTGTTTGACCTCTCTAAATGTCTCGCATTCCATATACCCAATTATTTGGTTGAAATATTCTAATCTGGGCCTTCCCCTTTTCTTTCCCACCTCCCCCTCCAAGATATCCCTAAGCAGACCACCATGTCTCAGTGTGTGCCCCATCATCTGACCTCTTCTCTTCTTCAGACTCCTCCACAAGGTTCTTCTTTCTCCGATTCTTCCATTGTAATATCAGGAGAAATAAAATTTGAAAAAAATAAAATTAAAATCTTGCTTTTTCACTCCACCCTACTGTACCCAATATGGTTGAAACTTTAAATAAAATGTGCGACCTCAAGACATTTGAATTTTTAGAGAATAGTTTTGAGCCCCATAGGCAACTATTGAGAGGTCAGGCAGAGCAAAATTCAAATTTTTTTGTTTTTCACTCCTCCCTAATGAACACACCTCGTGGAAGAATTATTTATATTAAGTTTAATTATTATTTTTTTTTTTAATATCTACATATATATTGTAGCGAAGATATATGCAACAAAACATTACAAATAAAAATGTGCCCTTTATGTGATTATTTCTGTGATTATTGGAATCTTGAAGAAACTTGTTTTCATGCAAGAATTACCTATCTGTTCGATAACCCTTCTACAATATTCTTTGCGATATTCATGTCTTTCTGGGGTAAGCTATACTTATTTTTGAATATATTTGATTAAATAAAAAAAATTTCTTAAATAGCTAGAGACTAATGAAAATTCGTTTTCAGCTGCAATGTTTTTAGAATTATGGAAAAGATATTCAGCCGAAATCACTCACCGATGGGATTTATCCGGTTTTGATATTAAAGAAGAGCATCCTAGACCTGAATATCTAGCCCGACTTTCTCATGTTAAAAAAAGACATATTAATTTAGTAACTAATACAATGGAACCTCATGTTCCTTTCTGGAGAATTCGACTTCCTGCGACTATATTAAGTTTTTCAGTTGTTCTTCTTCTGGTTAGTTTATGAATATCTTTTAAATGTTTTCAATTCTAACTAAATAAATCAATTTTATTCTTAGGTTACAATGGCAGTAGCTGCATTGTTAGGGGTTGTTTTGTATAGGATGTCGATTTTAGCTGCTTTATCAGTCCAAGGGGAATCGGTAATTACCAGTTATGCTATTTTGTTTACTACAGCCACTGCCGCATCTATTAATCTCTGTTGTATTATGGTTTTTAATTGGGTAAGAATATTTGACCTTACATTAAATAAATAACCAAAGCATTATAATGTTTTCTTTTGAAATTTTTTTTTAGATATATGTTTGGCTTGCTGAATATTTAACTGAACTTGAACTTTTACGAACGCAAACAGAATTCGACGATTCCTTAACTTTAAAAATATATTTATTACAATTTGTTAACTATTATGCTTCAATATTTTATATTGCATTCTTTAAAGGAAAATTTAATGGAAGACCAGGAAACTATATTCGATTTTTCGGATATCGGCAAGAAGAGTGTATAGGTTTCACATTTGCATTTTATAATATCACTTCAAATATTATTTTATTATTTATTAAATTATTTTAAATATTAAGGTAGTTGTTTCACCATATCGGTTTCTTACGATTTTTTTGAAATTTAGATATTATTGAAATACTTCTGCATCGATTGGTGGCAAAACGAAATTTATGAACAATATAGTTCCGGAGATATTAAATTCCAAAGATAGAGTTTTTCAGACTCTTATACATTGCACTATAGGGTTTCTTGAAATTTGGTACACTGATATGCTGTGCTAATATGAATAAAAATACAAAATTTCAAATTTTTATCTTAAATAGTTTTTTTTTTATACGGCCTTGTGAAGTTTTCAAAAAATCGCAAAAAAAACCAGGAACAAACAATTTTGAAACTCCTCTAAAAGCTGTCTTAATTGAGTTAGAGAGGTGGGACAGGTGTCATTTTGCAGCTTTTTTAATGCTCTTTTCAGAGACATACAACATGACATAGGTTGTAATAATTTTTTTTTTCAAAATGTAAATCAAATTATTGATTTTGATTTTTTCTAAAAAGTACCACTTTTAAAATTTTCAAAAAAATTCTGTAAATAGATAATACTTTCATAAACTACTATGCAAAGTATAATGATGGGATGGTAATGAGGTCTATTTTTAAAAAAATTATTACTGACTCTTGTTTTTCATAAATACCCAGTTTTGACCAAATAATAATGATTTTAATGTAGTGAAACGACATTTTATGAAAAATCACTTGTGTATATTAAACTATGTTTATGAAATAAACACTCTGTGCTAATTAAATAACTGTTTAATAATAAATTCATGAAACATATATTTCTTAGGCTATATTTAAATGGAGGTTTCGGGCAAAATTGCTAGGGCTGTATAACAAAATGACATTATAAAAATCTACAATTCAATTTGAACATATTGTTTTGTTGTTTGGTGAATACATGAATAATTATTTCATTAGGTCAGCTTTACAATAGTTAGCAGATTTTATAACAAGACTATATATTTATGAGTGATATTGAAGGGTGAGATTTATTTTAACTTCATTAAAAATTTACACGGAACTAAAAATATCAATTGTAAACCAATAAGAAATAAATTAGCTATTAAAACACACAAAAAAACACAGAAGTTTAAAGTATCAATTGTTTTATGTAAGGTATAACAACTATTTTACATTATGGAATTGATAACTTAAGACATTACTAACATTTAAAACACTACTTGTCAGCAAGGACTCTAGTCACTGAATGAATGCTTGTGGAGACAGCCTGGCTTTTGGCAGACTGGTATTTGTTCTAACTTGCTCACAACCACAGACAGGTTCCAACTTGCTAGACCTGCAGAGACTGGATCAAGTCAATGCAAGGGAAATTTCTATTTCAGATAACATGTGCTTATCAAACTATTTAGCCTACAACAATATTTATTGTAAATTAACTAACTTTTCATGACATAGCATAAATTGATTTATTTTTATTTAAAATGTTGATGTTTTATTTGTCTTAGTTTTTACTAATATTTTTATAAGACTAATTTAAAGTACAATCCATTCATATTTTTCATGAAAGCATTTATAGGACTGTTATTAATCTCTACTATTAAACAGTTATTTAATTAGCACAGAGTGTTTATTTCATAACCATAGTTTAATATACACAAAATGATTTTTCATAAAATGTCGTTTCACTACATTAAAATCATTATTATTTGGTCAAAACTGGGTATTTATGAAAAACAAGAGTCAGTAATAATTTTTTTAAACATAGACCCCATTACCATCCCATCATTATACTTTGCATAGTAGTTTATGAAAGTACTATCTATTTACAGAATTTTTTTGAAAATTTTAAAAGTGGTACTTTTTAGAAAAAATCAAAATCAAAAATTTGATTTACATTTTGAAAAAAAAAAATTATTACAACCTATGTCACGTCTCTGATAAGAGCATTAAAAAAGCTGCAAAATGACACCTGTACCACCTCTCTAACTCAATTAAGACAGCTTTTAGAGCAGTTTCAAAATTGTTTGTTCGTGGTTTTTTTGCGATTTTTGAAAACTTCACAAGGCCGTATAAAAAAACTATTCAAGATAAAAATTTGAAATTTTGTTTTTTCATTCATATTAGCACAATATATCAGTGTACCAAATTTCAAGAAAATCTAAAGTGGTGAGGTAAAATTTTTATTTAAAGTTTGTTGATTTGGCACGGAATGACTCTATACGGGATATCGGAAAGCTTACATACATATTTAATTATAATTAAGAAACTTACGATTGTTATAAAAAACTAAACCAATATTAAACAATAACTAATACATTTTTTAAGAAAATTTTAATTCATAGTTACAACACAGTTTCTGAGATAATAATGAATAAATAATGAAAAATGTATATTGAAAAATTTACACTAAAAACAAGCTGGCAACAACGCATTTATTTAACCTAAAAAGTGGATTAACTTTAGTAATTTTTTTGACGTCTTTTTGCTTCAGCCATTGTCGCAACAGCTTTCAATCGCTTATTAAGAACTTTTTCTTTTATAAATCTCTCTTTATAATGTAGTTTATCTGAAATTTCTATGATAAAATATATACAAGCTCGGACAGTGTTGTCAGATTTTTCAAACGAGCACGGGATTGGCTAGTAGTGGTAAATAAACAGCAAAAAGTTTTGGGCTTATGAATTATGAATCCTTATTATCTGTTCTATATGCTCTAGCATTAACTTTTTGCTAGTAGTGTCGCGAAACAACTACCTTAAAAATCAGATAATTGATTTAGATTTTTTTTTTCTAGCTAGACCACTATGGTGTTATAGAAAATTAATTAAAATGTTATTTTTGGGTCTTGGAAAAAAATATTTTAATTAATTTTCTTTTTACACAATAGATAGTCAAACGAGATACCCTTTAAAAAAATCCTTATTAAAATATTTTGAAATGCTAATTAATTTTTCCATATTTTTTTAGTGTATTCCAGGTGGATGTTTATTAGAGTTATCTATGCAATTGGCCATTATTATGATTGGAAAACAAGCAATGAATACCGTTCTTGAAATGGTTTTCCCAATATTTTACAAATGGTTAAATAATTTTAAAGTAAAAACTGGATTTAAAAGAGATCAAAAATCTGAAAAAAGCTGTTATCAATGGTTAAAAGACTTCAAATTAGTAGAATGGGGGTCAAGAGGACTATTTCCTGAATATTTAGAAATGGGTAGGTATTTGGTTTTTATAAAATTATATGCTTTTATGACAACATTTTTGGGAATTATTTTAGTGCTACAATACGGTTTCGTTACCATTTTCGTTGCGGCTTTTCCTCTAGCTCCTTTTTTCGCCTTACTAAATAATATTTTGGAAATGCGTCTTGATTCTAAGAAATTATTAACTTATTATCGAAGACCGATCACTCAACGGGTTCGGGATATCGGAGTTTGGTTCCGGATCTTAGATTCAATCGGAAAACTTTCTGTTATAACGAATGTAACTATTCTCTCTTTTTTTTTTTTTATTAATTTTTCAATATTATTTTTTATCGATTTTATTTTACTCTTTTGCAGGGATTTATAATAGCATTCACATCCAATTTAATACCCAAATTAGTATATATGTTCACTGTTTCTAAAGAACATAATTTGAATGGTTATTTAAATCATTCATTATCATATTTTAATACTACAGGTTTTGAAGAAGGTTCCGAACCAAAAAATCCTCTTTACAATATAACTACGTGCAGGTATGTATAAGCTCATGGCTGACTTTGTTTACATGTCGAGAAATCAAATTTAATGTAATTCGATGAACTGGCAACCCAGAATAATTAAAAGAAATAACTTCCAAACAAAATACTTTAATGGAATGTCATTTTCAATCCTTTAAAAAGTAACGTTTCGGACCATCTTCCCTCCTTCTTCATGGTCTATAAATTAATAGATACGGGGCTGGTCATCAATTATTATCTTTTATACAATTATAGATACTAATTAAGTTAATATTAAAATAATTTTCTCATAAAATTATTTACAAAACAATTAACAAGATATTACTCACTTAAAATGATCATTGAACTCGAAATTCCATTAATATTTATCAATTCGTCTCCAAAAAAATACTAAAAATATAATTATATTCATAATCAGTGAGGTTGTCCTCTGATTGATGCAAATAAACATAATGAATATATAGAGACTATAATTTCTAAGGTTTGACCTTCATCATCAGTAATTTTTAATTAACAAAATTTTTTCTTTTATTTCTCTTTGATTTAAGGTAGTTCTTTCACAAATGCAAAAATTCAAGAAGTCTTCGAAACTTGGAATATGTCATTAAAAGCATAATACACATACTGTTAAAATTTGAAGACGATTTATCACACCAAACATGAAATAATTGCAATTAAAATGACATTTTTAACCAAGGGTAGATAGGGAAAGGGTGGGGATATGATCATTATTTTATTTTTTTTCATTGCAGGACTTTCACCATCTTGATGAAAAACTAAAATTTGTTAGAATAATATATTCGGAGTAACTTAAAAAAAATTTGAAATTATTTACCTCTTAGTTTTGATAAAAATCAAAAAAAACATATTTGGGACATTATTTTTAGTGGAGGGGATATAACCACGGTTAAATGGTTGGAAACGATCCGGCATGTATGTGTGCATCCATATAGAGATTTCGTAATGTGAGTGGACAGTCACGTTAAAAAAACATAACCTAAAATTTTAGTTCCGTTCCTATTTATAGAGTGGTTACGAGGCTAAAACTTTTTGTGTGGATTGTCGCGAAAGAACCTCCTTAAGAAAGGAATATATAACAACTATAAACAAATATTTTTAAAATAGATAATGATACAAATTGTTATTAATATTATTTATATTAATTAAATTATATATGCATAAATGTAGATATTTATTTGCATCAAGTAGAGGACCAGCTCACTGATTTCTCTTTATAAATCAACAACTCTCTTACTTTCGGCAAAACAAAATCTTTTCAATTAAATAATGATATTATTATTTTTCTTTATAGATATCCTGATTACCGGGAACCTCCTGGAGATTCTAGTAATTATGAAAGAACGTCAATGTTTTGGCATGTTTTGGCTGCAAGACTTGCTTTTATTGTGGTTTTTGAGGTTTGTCTTTCCTACTATGAATTACACAGGTCGACAAAATTTTTTTTTTTCTTGTCCTAAGATTTATTTCATGATTTTTCTATTCATTGTACATCACAATAAATGAAAAATACCTATATTCCATATAAAGTTTGCTTTTGTAGAGGTTATAATAATAATACACGAGAAAAAGGCTGACCTATTTCCGAGTCCCATTAGATATTAGAAAGCAATATTTGAAGTCACAAGATTTTGTTGACGTAATAAAAAACAGTTTCCTCTTTGATTTTCAAATTACCACTTGTTTGTAAATTGTAACTCAATTAGAACTCGCCTTATAACTAACAAACTAAGACCATATGTTTTTATCTATGTTTATTATCCTTTATAATCACGTAGTTTTAGTTTTTTAGTTATAACTGGAGTTCTAATTGAGCTAAAATCAAGTGGTAATTTGAAAATCAAAGAGGAAACTGTTTTCTATTACGTCAACAAAATATTTTGATTTCAAATATTGCTGTTTAATATCTAATGGGTCTCGAAAATAGGTCAAAATGGCATTTTTCGTCGTTTTGACCGATAATATCTCGAAACTCTGACCTGTTGTAAAAAATCGAGAAATTGCATGAAAATCAGCTTATAAAACTCTACTGGAATCCATTGTTAGGTTTACTGGTACAAATTTTTGTCGACCTGTGTTATATAAAATAAAAATTTCCAAATTTCTACAAAAAATTTAATTCTATTTTATTTTTATTCTAGAATTTTGTTGCTCTAGTGATGATATTAGTGCGTTGGTGCATCCCTGATATGCCAAGCAAATTAAGGGACCAAATTAGACGAGAAGCTTATATAACAAATGAGATAATTATCAAACAAGAAGCTCTTAAAGCGAATGGATTACTTCCTTCCTATTCAAGAGAAGAGAGCGTTGAGTCTGAAATACCAAAACATTGGTCGAAAATGTCAGGAAGTGATATCGATTTGGCCATACTTCGAAGGGAAAAAGAAGAAGAAAATTCAATTCGGGATACTTCCGTTTAAAAAGATGTTCATATTGCATTCCTTCTATCTCTATCTCTTTCCTCTTGGTAATATACAAATATAATTCGAGGTTATTATAAAATCAAGAGGTATGTGCAAAAAGTAATATTTTTCTAAATTTACATAAATGAGATTAAAAATTGAGAAAAATCAGATAAAAAAAAATAGTCGAATTGAATTCTTCTGTCAAAGCTACCTTAGGGCCAGTTGTATGTCGGTTGGTAAACTCTTTTTAAACGTTGACAAAGGGTAAAAACTTAGAATTCACCTTGTGCCCGATGGGATGACCAATCAGATGACAGACACTTTCATCTGATTGGCCATCCCACCGGGCACAAGGTGAATTTTAAGGTTTTACCCTTTGCCAACGTTTAAAAAGAGTTTACCAACCGACATACAACTGGCCCTTAGATCTTGAGTCTATGAAGTAAATATTTTTTAATGCCAATTTATAAGCAAATTTTAGAAATTAATAAATAATGTGATTAAATTATGCCATACGAATTTTTTATGACAGTTTGTTAAGAGAATAATTTATTTGAAATATTTTAGCTAAATTCATGTAAAATCCATAAAGAGAAATCAATGTCCTCTGCTTGATGCAGATAAAAATAAACATATGAAATGCTCATTGTAATAACATGCCAACTACACAAATTTTTTTTGTAAAAATATACTTCATTCTTTGCCTTTTATCCAATGAATCTAAAAAAAGCACCCATTAAAAATAGTTACTATTAAAAATCTATAGTATTTAATTTTATAGATTTTTTTAAAACTTAAAAAATATATATTTATATATAACGAATATTAATATGTATATATTTTATATAATCAAAAAATACAAATATTTTATAAAACAATCTTGAAAACGTTTATTTTTAAACTAGACGTTTCAGGAGAAATTCTCCCTGTATGAATAGAATTTTTTGTAAAAATTGAAAAAAACTTGTTTTCACTAATGTTTAGAATTGTTCAAATGTTCAAAAATAAACGTTTTCAAGATTCTTTTATAAAAGAATTGTATTTTTTTTATTATTTAAAAACATCTTATCTTCACGTTACAAGGGTCCACCACGGACTTCAGAGGTTGTACCTTCTTGGTGCAACTTCTTCTTGTATCAATATCATTATAAAAAAAAAAAAAAAAAAAAATCAATAAAATTTTCTCTTATATATATATATATAATTTATTTGTTAGAGACTATAATTTCGAAGGTTTGACCTTCATTATTAGTTTTTTAATTATAAATATTTTCTTTGTTATTTCTCATGGGTTCAAATACCCGATTGGATATAGATAAATTATCTTATCTTATCTTATCTTATTATATTAAACGAGAAATTCTTATATATATAGAATCAGTTTCTCGAAAACGGCTCTAACGATTTCGCTAAAAATTGGTGTACTTATCAAGTCTCATGAGTTATTAGTAGTGTATAAATTTTAATCCGATTGAAATAAAGGAAGGGGGTGTAAATTAGTCATGTCGTAAAATAAATATTTTACTCGTTCATACCTCGTCTTCGATAAGTCGCAGAGCCTTGAAATTTGAAACTTAAGCTATTTAGAGGCAAAAAGTTACCGAGCATCGCTCGATCCTCCAGGCACTTTTTTCTTCTAATAGCAAGCTGGTCACATAACAAACGAATCTATAGTCTCTAACAAATAAATTATATATATATATATATATACCTGCAAATTTGTATTCCTTATATATATGTATATGTTTATTTGCATCAAGTGGAGGACAACCTCATTTATTTCTCTTTATGAATCAACAACTAGTGTTACTCTCGGCAAAACAAAATCTTTTCATTTAAGTAAATTTTTTTTTGTTTTTATTTAAACCCGTACTTAAATCAAACAATGACATTACTAAGCTCAAAAGACATTTGATAAATTAATATTTATTAGTTTTTTTTTTTTAATGTCCTATTATTTATTTATCAAAGCACATGATAATTTATTCATCTGGTTCGAATTTTAATGACATTTGTGTATTTAAATTAATTATTTACTTTTCCATATATATCACTTTGAGTCATTCGCGGTATTATAAATTTATTTTTCCAATCTTTTTTTTCACTTCGATCCTTTCTGTCTGTCCGGCTTGGTAGAATCTCGTAATCGAATTTGGACATACTTCTTCCGAGTCGAATTTCTTGAAACTTTAGAGATGCATTTGTTCGTCAAAATTGGGAGTAGCTTTTTTAGAACTCTCTGAAAAGTGTATATATAATTTATCCGAAATATAAGTCTTGTAAATTTTTAACACTAAAACAAATAAAATAAAAAAAATTAAAAAAAATTAAATTAAAAAGCAGAAAATAAATTTTCATTTAGTACTCTAAAAATATGCTTACTTACATAACTAAAAATAAAAGTAGTTGTGTCAGTAAACAAATTTTGAAGCCTAGAAGTAGGTCAAAATTCGATTGAAGATTCTACCAAGGATACAGATAAACCGATTTACAGACACTATGAAATTTTTACTAAAATCTGATTCTAAGGTATTTATGCAATTGTTTCTGTAAATACCTAATAAAGTGAAAAACAACAATCTTAATTAATTCTCATGCATCAATCTAATAATTGAAAGAAATTAATAATTTTTTAAATTTCTTATTTGCACATTTGGTTTATTTTTCCTTTTTGATCTTGAATTATATATTATGATCAATCTCGAGTTCTTCTCTTTAGATTCTATTACTTTATCTTATTACTATCCTCTAGTTCAGTGGTTCCCAAAGTTGTCTGGACCGCGACCCATCTAAAAAAAAATTTCAAAGTTCGCTACCCACCTTATACAATAACCATATACAGTATTTTACGGACTAAGACGCACTCATAGAGTAATATAGAGTGGAAGGCTACCGGATATCGAAAAACGCTCTCTAGCGGCTCGGAGAACATTATTCTTAGTCCTTAAGAGCTATACAAAGATCATAGTCATAGGACATTCAAAGCCTTTGTCATAGATAAAAGATTCATACAGGCTCTGTGTTCATTTAGAAAATTTTCCAACATACAAATTTATAGATTAAAATATTATTAAATATGCCTAGTTCTCGACGTCAATATTTTGTGAAAGGTTGCTTTCGCGACACAAAATCAGATAAAGAACATACTTTTTTAATAAAGTTTAAGGAAAGCGGTGTTGGTTTATAGTGAAACATATTAAACACAGGAATTATCTAACGGATTATAGTGATACTTTTTTAAATTAATCCTGAAATGTAAGTACCCTATATAAAATTAACTAGTAATTTATTTCTTTGATTTGTATATGTTAATTCTTTAATAATTTAATTATAGAGCTAAAGAGAGCGGTTCCCGCCATTTTATTGCCCATTCCGAGCCGCCAGAGAGCTCTGTAACTCGTATACGCTAAAATACATTGGCTCCTTTAAGGAGCCTTCCTCTCTATATTACTCTATGCAATAACCATATACTGTATTTTACGGATTATAAGACGCACCTTAATTTTTAAGATTGGCGGGAATTTTAAATCAAACACTGGACATGTTTATATTAATTTCGAGTATAAGTCGCCCCTGAATTTTGGAGGCAATTTTTCGAAGAAAAAAGTGCGTCTTATAATCCGTAAAATACGGTACTACTCTGATCAAAAAGTACTCGGAATTTGTTAATAAAACGAACCGCCCTTGAAATATTGTCAAAATCACGTCTTGCGATATCGTCCTATAAGTTTCAGGGCCCACCTAATATCCCCTCACGACCCACAGTTTGCGAACCACTGCTCTAGTTTATGAGCACCAGATAACCATGAGTAATACTTACTACATATGCCAAATATTACTTTTTAGATTTTATTTTATAATTTATAATTAAAACATTTAAAAACGATACTTAATCTCATAGAGCTTCTCTTCTGCTACGTTAAGGATAAAGTAAACAAGATATTAATTATATCATTTTAAATACTACAAATATAAATATCTAATTATATATTAAATTAATTGAAATAAGATCTGATGGATAATTTATGAATTTTATTCATGATTCAAATGAATTTGATTCATGCGTAATATATTTAATAAAACAAATTTGTTAAGTTTTATAAATGAATCTTTATTTAGATAATTAAATTTATTTTCATATGCTCAAAATAGTGAATCTCTTGTTACTCTGTAGTATTTTGTTGATCAACACTGGATTAAATTATTTATTTTTAAAAATATTTAATATTATATATACATATTTGAAAATGAACATATTTCTAAATGCTTTCAAGAAATATATTTTTCATTCTTTAACTAAATGCCTAAATTTAATCAAAGAATTATATCTGTATATATAAACTTTTTTTTCTATGAAATAAATATTTATATTGAATTCAATTTTATAATATATATGTACATATATTGATATATATGTTACTGTTAAAGAGATTAATCGGTTTTTATTAATAATTACCCATTATTATTAATACAAATGATTAAATTAACGTGAATAATTTTTGAGAATTAACCACATTAACTGGTAATTATTGATAATTCCCATCTATTGATGATAAATGTAATTATTTTACAATATACTAAGTTCAGAAAAGGATAAGAAAGTACCACGTGACTCTCAGTTTCATCCTTACATCTCCTTGCGCTGAAAGAAGCTAATACTGACTTACACTCCGCGCATTAAAACATATCTACAAACCATATTCCACTTTTTACCGAATATTCTCGCAAGAATTCTAATTGAGGTAGTCAAGGTTTCAAATATTGCAATTGTAAACCGACCTCACATAACTACAAGTGTAAAAAATCGGAATTCTTCGTAATTTTAAGTGTCCCTGAAGTATTCCTTGCAAAAAGCAGTAAATTTGTAAAGCATAATTTCTTGAATTCTGAAAATATTATACAATGTCCGATTTCTTAATACATTGAGAACTTGTTATTATTAAAGTTGTTATAGGGAAATAAGAACTATATTTTTTATGCAGATAATTTATATTTTATTGCCAACGTTTCGTCAACTTTCTTGACTTCTTCAGGGCTCTAAAAAGTGATAAGGCCTCAATTAATACACATTATAACATTTTCAAATAAAAATTGAACTTAAAAACCACTTCAATATATAGAAAAAACAAATTAATACACATAAAAAACTCATTTTACATACTAAATAGTTAACTTCTCTGCATATTTTGCATTTTTATAATTATTCTTTCTTAGTAAACATATCAAGGCAAGTCATCAACATCAATCAGATTGAATTTTTTTTTTTTTTTTTTTTAAACTTAAAAATATCTTTCTTTGATCTTTTCTATATTGATCTTATTTTATTTTTTCTCAAAAAACGAAAAACACCAGAATCACACAAAAACCAAAATAACCAGAGAGCAAACTGAACAAACAAATTCAAATTCAATTCCACCCAGAAAATCAAAATTTTTCCCCTTTATTATTTTCTTGAGGCCTTATCACTTTTTAGAGCCCTGAAGAGGCCAACAAGGTTGACGAAACGTTGGGAATAAAATATAAATTATCTGCATAAAAAATATAGTCTTTATTTCCCTATAACAACTTTAATAATTTAATCGATGGACATAACTAATCAAAATAATTATACACTTGTATATTATGTTGATGTGAGGCACAAATCAACAAAATATTTTTTATAAAACATGTTTTTATTACATTTACCAACTCCTTTAGGAATTATTAATAATCACCGGAAAATATAATTATTTAGTGTTAATCACATTAACCAAAACACCTGGTTAGTATTAATAATTATCGGTAACTATTAATAATAATCGGCTTTATTACATTTACCGCAACATATAATATATCAAAACCGGAACTAGTCCAGTCATGTTGCTTGTATCGGATTGTAGAACGCGATTTGCCTCTTCCCATTATCTTTACACCCTCTCAAATTAAAAAACAACAATTTATTCACCCCCATGACTTCCAGGCACTAGAATAATTCTTCCATGTCTCCCACTTCGCAGACTCGTACAATTTTCAATCCTGCTGCTCAGACATTTTCTTCTCCACCCTTTCACTTGATCACTCACTTCTTTATCTTCTACAAAACCTATAGGAGCTGCATCTTTATGCTGATAACCTTCTTGAATTCAAAAAAAATAGTTAGTTCTAAATACAGTGACTCTATAGAGACAATGGCGACACGTAGGCCCATCCGCCATTTTGAGTCGTATTTTAAGCTAAATAATATTATTATTAAAACCTTTTATTTTTAATTATATAATCTTTAATATGTGTAAAGAATGTGTTTAAATATTAATTTTCTTAAATTTCCTAATATTCTTCAATTTAAAAAACGACTAGAAATGGCGGATGACCGTACGTGTCGCCACTCTCCCTATATAGTCACTCTAGTTCTAAAGAGAGATCTGGGAGCTCTAACTCCAAAATAATTACAACCGTTATTTTATTTCTCGTCAGGGTATATACCCCATTGCCCATTCAGGTAGATGTTGGCAAAAAAAAACATTTGTATTTCAGGATTTAAAATTATCATTTAATTTAATTATATGCTAATTATTCATAAAGTAGTCAAGGAAAATGCTAAAGTTATTAAATTCGATTACTCACCTACTTCAGGAAACCTGGGAAATGGGTGAAAAGAAAATACCAAAGACTTATTATGATTGCGTTATTAATCATACGCAAGTGATTATTAGCAATAGATTTCTTTTTTAAAAAATATTTATTTTAACAAAATGAGAAAAACTAAATCATCTTTCTAACCAGCAGGATATTCAACTTCGAATTTATCATTTTGTTTTTATATATTTATATTACAAATATGTGCCTTGAAATATTCGGAATGTTATTATATTTCTTGATTTATTTATTAAAATATATATATTTCTTGATTATTCTATTAAAAAATGTGAATTGTTATATAAAATATATACTTTTAATTTATATATATATATATATATATATATATATTTAATTTGTTAGAGAATAATAGATTAGAAAGTGTATTTATGTTATGATATTTCTATATAAATTTATTTTAGGTTTCTAGTCAGAAACTAATTTTAAAAAATATGACTATTTGTTATTTTATTTTCTTTATTTGTAATTTTTTTTTTAAATCTGACGAATTTTGTGAATCTATTAAAATAATAAAATTCTATTCAAAACACTTGACTTTTTAATTATTAAATGCTCCATAATTCCATGTATAATATTAGTATATTTATTAAATATAAAGATAAGAGTAAATAAATTATATTTAATATTGATTTACTATGAGTTATATTAGGTCAATTTATTTCACATTATTAAAAGAAATAAAATTTTTTTCTTTTTCAATATATATTCGGGCTATCAACCCATCTTTTATAAGTACAGAAAGTAACTTTCTGTACTTCCTGAAGATGGGTTGATAGCCCGAAATATATATATTGAAAAAGAAAAAAATTATTTCTTTTAATTTTTTAATTTTAATGTGAAATAAGTGACCTAGTATCTTAATCATAGTAAATCAATATTAAATATAATATTTATTTACTTCCTTATCTTTATTAAAGATGTTTCACCTTGCACCAACACCACAATCTCTACTAATTATTATTAAATATAGCCTTATTATCAATACACATGTTAATAGAATCTGTTCCATTGCACACCAAAACTAATCAACATGTTGCTTTACTAATTCTGTGCTGTTAACTTATTACAGTCGACCTAGTTACACACTTATTGCATAATGAGGCTTAAGGACGTTCCCTAATAAATCGATTTTCTTGAAATCCTTTTAAAACTTTGAATACACATATTTATAAGTGTCCTTTATACGTAGAAATTTTTTTCAATAGTCCTTGCAGCACTAAATATGTATATTGTAATATTGACCATTGAAATTTGCATATTTAACACGCGAACCCTATCCCGATTGATGTTAAAGCGACTGTTTCATTAAATAAGAATCGTAATTTTCTTGAAATTATTTTGAAAAACTGAAAATCATTAACTGAAGATATAACAAATATTTTTCTGTTAAAATAATTGTATCAAGCGGTATTCGTTTTGTATAAAAAATGTTAAAAGTTAGGTATTTTTGATGGTTTCCATTTTTTCTCTCATGCCATGGCAAGTGAGAGATGACGACTTGGCAACATCGCATTAAAATCACTTAATTTTTCCATATCTAAAAAACTTCTTCAGCTGTTGTATTTGAGATTTTTAGCTAATTCTCTCAACCTAACTATACTGTTCTCATCTGGAATTTTGCATTGAGCTGTTTCATGATTTGTTTTTTTATTCTTTGTATTTTCGCCTCGGTAAGAATGGAATGTTGCCAGAACGCAGTGAAAATATGTTTGCCTAGGGGAAAGAGCGAACTGCATCTGAGCTATATTAGGGAACGTCCTTAAGAGAGAGATGCTGGTATTTGCAACCCTCTATTTCCAAGAGAAATCCATTCTATTCTACCTTTTGAATCTTCTGCGTAAATGGCTTTGTCGGTGCGGTAAATGCAGATAGGAAGAACTTGGCTAAATAGAAATAATCACAGATGATAATAAAATGAAAGGAAGTATATATAAAAAAAAAGGGATTATCATTAATAATAAACGCACAAAATATTAAAAAAAATTTTATTACTAAAATTGTTTTTTTATATCTTCTTCTTTTAAGATAGCTGTTCCTGCCAAATGGGTTTTCTTAGGATTTTTTTGAAATTTAGAGAGATTATTATTTAAATACTTCTACATCGATTGGGTGGCAACGAAATTTGCGAACAATACAAATCTGGAGATGTTAAATTTCAAAAATAGAGTTTTTCAGATTTATACATTGGACTATACGGGATATCGGAAAATTTACATACAAATTTAATTATAATTAAGGTAGTTGTTCCATCAAATGGGTTTTCTTATGATATTTTTGAAATTTACACAGATTATTATTTAAATACTTCTGCATCGATTGGTGGCAAAACGAAATTTATGAACAATACAGTTCCGGAGATATTAAATTTCAAAAGTTGATACAATTTTGATGGCTGTATTATGTATATAATTAAGTAATGGAGAGGGATTCAGCCAATGGGTAGCCTTCATGAATAAAAACTCCCAATTATGGAAAACGTTTCGGCTTTAATAATTTTTATTCAGCAGAGGCTACCCATTGGCTGAATCCCTCTCCATTACTTAATTATTAAATTTCAAAAATTGAGTTTTTCAGGCTCTTTAACATTGCACTATACGGGATATCGAAAAATTTACATACATATTTAATTATAATTAAGAAACCCTTACCATTTTTATAAAAAACTAAACCAACATTAAACAATAACCAAGGGGGAACCGCGATTGGAATTAGGTGTACACCGTCTTTGGAATTATTTGGAATTCATTAGATAATCTATTGTCTTCTACTTGGAAATGAAAGTGGAAGTGGAAGTAGGTGTACACGATTTTAGGTCGCGGTTTACCCCTCGACAATAACCAATACATATTTTAAGACAATTTCGATTCATAGTTACAACACAGTTTCTGAGATAATAATGAATAAATAATGAAAAATGTATAAAAAAAAAAATTTACACTAAAAACAATTTGGCAACAGCGCATTTATTTAACCAGCGAAAGATGTATAAAGCGCGCATGAGCTAGATTTTTTCAAAATTATAATTTTCATAAGGTGTAACGTAGGCGTTGATTACATTTGTTGTTAAAAAATAACAAAACGATTTTTATAGAAATAAATCGACCTTTAAAATGTATTTTATCTGTCATTTTAATATAAAAATATTCAATCTCAGATTGTCAAACGAGCACGGGATTGGCTAGAATCGGTACATAAACAGCAAAAAGTTTTGGGCTTATGAATTATGAATCCTTATTGTCTATACTATATTCTAGCATTAACTTTTTGCTAGTATTGTCGCGAAACAACTACCTTAAGTGCCATATCAGGTCTCCCAGACGTTTCGGCTCCTTTATAAATATACTTACTTTTAAATATGGTAGTATCTAGTTTTTTTTTAGATAACAAAATAAGGGAAGTTAAATAAAAAAGAGAATTAAATCCAAAATAGTTTATTTGTTTTGTTTCACAATGGCTTCACAGTACACTTATTTATGTCAATATAAATAAACACCTTATATTTAATATTACCAGCCTTAATTTAGCATATATAAATAACTCAAAAGGATAATCCTTTTAAATATAACATAATATTTTTTTAAATGGTAATTTCTTAGTAAATCAAGAATAGTTTTAAAATCAATACAATTTTGTATAACATAGGAATTTGGTTAAATCTTGTTCCTGGGAATAGGATGTGAATTTGTATGCTTTTGGATTTCTTTTCTTCTTACAACGGGCAATTTTAAATGAAATAATATAATATACATACACCCTATCGCATTTGTGTTCTATTAAGAGAACTATCTTCACACCAAAATTATCTATCAAATTAGTTGATATGATAAAGAACTTTTCAAAACTTAATAAATGACTTTAACTCTTACTATAAATATCTATCTATTCATAAAACAAGTATTATAGCTAACAAAGAAATATAATTAAAACGGTTTCGTTTTTATTTGAACATTCATATATGAAATATAATAGAATACAAATGATTAATGTACACTTTTTGGCCACAGAGATTAGACGTTATCACTAAGCTCTAAAAGTGAAGAAAAAAGCTACTACCTTAAATTCTAAACTAAAGACAGGAATTGATAGACATTGCCCAGGAACATAGTCAAGTCATCTCAACTCTAGATTGGAGTCAAATGGGACTTTTCTGTCTTTATTGTCATTAAATCGACATCTAGAGGACAATGTTATTAAATTATTTTCGACCCCGAGAAAATGAAGAACATCTCAACGAATTATAGAAAATTTCCTAATTGAAGCTTTGGTAGTCAGATTGATCATATCGAAAAAAATTTCTGGTTAAATGCTTGAATTTATCAAAGTATAATATTTTCCTGACATTTCGGTAATAGAGGAATTAGAAAAAATCTTAACGAATTTGAGGAAGTACAGATATTTGGATGGAAAATAATTTATTTTTACTTCTTAAAAAGATTAAATCGATTTATTGTTATAAAATCTATTTTTTTTTTTTAATACGGACATAGACGAATTAGAAATTCTTTTAACCAATTTCAGAAATGACAGATATTTTGATGGAAAATAATTTATTTAGTTTTAAAAAAGAATTAAATCGATTTATTGTTTTAAAATTTGATTTTCTGGTAATTGAACACATGGGAAACATTTTCTGATTAAATTCATGAATTTGTCAAAGTATAATATTTTCCCGACATTTCGGACATGGACGAATTAGAAAAAATCTTAACGAATTTGAAGAAGTATAGATATTTGCATGGAAAATAATTTATATTTACTTAAAAAGAATTAAATCGATTTATTGTTTTGAAATTTGATTTTCTGGTAATTGAACACATGGAAAACATTTTCTGATTAAATTCTTGAATTTGTCAAAGTATAATATTTTCCCGACATTTCGGACATGGACGAATTAGAAAAAATATTAACGAATTTGAAGAAGTATAGATATTTGCATGGAAAATAATTTATATTTACTTAAAAAGTATTAAATCGATTTATTGTTATAAAATCTATTTTTTTTTAACACGGACATAGACGAATTAGAAAAAATCTTAACCAATTTAAGAAAGGACAAATATTTTAATGGAAAATAATTTATATTTAGTTTTAAAAAAGAATTAAATCGATTTATTGTTTTAAAATTTATTTTTAATAAAACATAATTTGAGAAAATTTTCTATTTGATGTTCTGATAGTTAGGTATATTGAACATATGAAAAACATTTTCTGATTAAATTCTTGAATTTATAAAAGTATAATATTTTCCCTACATTTCGGTCATAAGACGAATTCGAAAAACATGTTAAGGAATTTGAAAAAGGACAGATGTTTTGATGGAAAATAATTTATAAATTTATATTTAGTTTTTAAAAAGAATTATTTATGAATAAAATCTATTTTCTTAATAAAAAATAATTTGAAATTGAGAAGTTCTTCATTGATAAACAAAAAAAAAAAAAAAAAAAAAAAAAAAAATAGAAATACATAAACAGCCCACAACAAGAAAAGTTTACCCTGCATTACCATCTCAAAATATATTAAAAAAATAAAATGAAAATTTGATTTCAGACTTTTAAAAAAATTCAGATTATCCCAAGTTGTTTAAGGAAAGTTATTAAGTTAGACAGCTAACAAAAAGGAGGGACATCATCATCTTTGGTTAGTGCAAGATTTCAAATAACAAATTGGCTTACTTCCCAGAACTTGATTTGGACTATGGACTAGGGGCCAACTTTAAGGCTGAACGCACATAATTAAACAATAAACTTTCTTAACAAATTATAAAATATATATCAATTTATATATAAATATAAATATATATATATAATATATTTTCGTTCTTATATATACATGTCACTTTTAGGTAATTTACCTAATATATATTTTTTAGAGATTATATATATATATTGATATCTATATAAACTACTATTTAACAGTACACCAAATTCTTTTATAGTTGTATCTGATTGTATCGCTACGCTCATTAAACTTTAATTACAATTTCTGCCCATTGTTAATGTGTCATCAGGACATGAACTCTTAACAGCAAATAAAATTGAACAGGCATTGTATAAAAAACACAATAAAGAACTTACAGCAAAAATTTCTATAATATTATAAAAAAAATTATAAGACTCATTCTCCAAACAATTAACAGCCATTTATCAGGGATAATTTTTTAATTATATCTATATTATTTATTTCTTCCTTCAAGAGAATTCTTCATACATTGAAGTGTTAACACAAAACAATTAATTGATTGGAATAAGTTATTCACAATTAAAGCATTTTATAAAAATAATACTAATTTTAATGTAGACAAATACAATTTAAAAATTAGATAAGACAAAAAATAAACAAAAAAATTTCGAAATGATTTTTCCGATTAAACAAATTGTTTATATATATTATATATAACATATATATATATTTATATTTTAATATTATATCCCCGAGAGCAAAGCTTTTGGTGAGTGAGCCTCTTGATTTTTTAACATATTTCAACTATTTTTATTATAAAACAAATAGTTTATCAAAGACTAGGGCCTTGTTCATTCAAAATGTTCTAAGTTCTTAGAAAAAAGCTGCCTTGAATTAAGAACTGAAGTGAATAAACAAAAATTTAATTTAATAAAAAAATAATTGTATATAATCTTTTATTAAATATCATCGTCAAATGTTCTTGATGGGATAATTGCTAGACCGGACTCCGGTGTGAAAATCCTGATAACCCAAACAGAAAAACGATTTGTTAGAACAACACAAGACGTAACACATGAGAAGGCTTTAAGTTAAGGACAGGAGAAGGCAGATCAGTCTAAAAAAATAATAGAAATGAGTCCTGAAACAAGTAGCATATTTCATAGATCAAAATATCAAGAGGCATATCTGAGAAGAATGGATAGAGGTCGAAAAAAAAAGAAACCAATTAGAGAAAACTAAAAAAAACGCAGTATAACAAAAATATAATAGCTAGAATTTGTAAATAATTCTATTTGTAAAACTAAATTATGACAAAACCATTTATAATACTATGTATTTTTAATGAGATATTTTCATCAGAATACCCAACGTCTCGACTTTAGAGTTAAGAGTTAAATCCTTTTATATTCTGATGGATTTCTCAATAAAAATAGCTAATCTCGATGGTTTTGGCTAATACTTTTCAACGCAAACACCGAAGCCTACATTCAACAACTAATTCTCTTATGGGCTTTCCTACTTATCTCCAAATCTCCTATTAAAGCTATTATAATCCATAGAAATTGAAATTTCCATCCAAATAATTTGAAATTTTCATGAAAAGATGATGGTAAAAAATTAAATAACTATGAATGAAAATATATTTATATATATATATATGTCATTTTTATTAGCACACTTAAAAAAAATACTTATTAGATTTTCCAATTTTAAATAGAGGGGGCGCCCAGGGGTTGAAATTCTCAAAAAATGATTTGATATATATATTTGCTTCCAAATTCGCTGGATCGGATAATACTTATAAATTTAGGATGTTAAAGAATAAAAACTATACTAGTATATAGGGCTATAAATGTTTTTCTTAATTAAAAAAAAAAAAAAAAATATCGAATTTTCCTAGAACGTGGACGGATTAGCTTAATTTCTATAAAACACGAACACAAAAAATAAGTTAGTTTTAAAAAATACTAGTTACAAATAACAAGTATATTACATAAAAATACAATATTACTATAATACAAAAGGATTTGAAAATTACTTGATCATCTTATATATATATCTTATTATATTAAAAGAGCAATTCTTGTATATATATATATATATATATATATATATCGGTTTCTCGAAAACGGCTCTAACGATTTCGCTAAAAATTGGTGTGCTTATTAAGTCTCATGAGTTATTAGTTGGGTCAAATTTTTAATCCGATTGAAATAACGGAAGGGGTGTAAATTAGTTATGTCGCAAAATAAATATTTTAATCGTTTATATCTCGTCTTCGGTAAGTCGCAGAGCCTAGAAATTTGAAACTTGCTATTAGAGCATCGCTCGGTACTCCAAGCACTATTTATATATATAGAGGGAGAGGGAGAGAATCGGGTTCTCAAGTCGTGTATAAATTTTAATCAGATTGAAATAAAGGAAGGGGGTGTAAATTAGTCATGTCGCAAAATAAATATTTTAATCGTTCATATCTCGTCTTCGGTAAGTCGCAGAGCCTTAAAATTTGAAACTTAAGCTATCTAGAGGCAAAAAGTTATCGAGGATCGCTCGGTGTTCCAGGCACTATATATATAAAATGATCAATATATATATCGCCATTAGAAAGCAATTTTGTTCTATCTCGAAAAAATACGAATATCACTTTTTTATATCATTAAAATCAGAAAAAAAAACTGCGTCGAGGGGTCTAAGTTTCGTTCTCCTACGAAGAATTTTTATTTAGATACGACGTTCAAAATTTCTTCCACTAAATTTTAGATAAATGTAAAAAAATCAAAATCCGCTAATTTTCATTTAATGTCGAAATACCTAGAAATATTTTTTTTAGTGAACGGGATCCCGAAAATTACGGTTCTAGTTCTTTTAGTTTAAGAATTATTAAAATTTTAAATCGTTTTTTGACTCCCAAGTAAAGTTCCTTTTTTCGAGATACACCAAGATTGCTTTTTAGCGTCGATATATATTTCTAGTTCTGAGTATTATGTAATTTTTGAATTTTTACATAAGGTAGAGAGATGACTGTCTGCGACAGAGTCTAACAAGGGATGCGTGACCAATGACCATGCAAACAGGCATGCACACTGGACTGGGCAATCAAGAAAAACCGCGAGGGGGGACGGAATGGACTTTCATTAATTCATTAAAACAAGAATATTCAAAACAGATCACATGAGAACACGAGGACATGCATTCGTCCTAAATGACTAATATTTAAAGCTACCTCCAAATATATGAGCAAAATATGCCAACTAATGGAATTATGTTAATATTATTTATCTGATCTTTAATCTAGTCAGTCTTTTGAATGGCGGGTTTTCAAAATCTTATTATTCCTCTCCCGGCATTTCCTAGAAAAAATGAAACCTATTATATATTTTTAACAGGCCAAAATGCACGCATGCTTATAGCTAAAGGGTCCAATTTATTAATATAAAAATAGATCTAAATACTACAGTTCCGGATTTCTAAATTAAATAACAATATACATATTTAATTCGCTTGATAGACTTCAAATCTAACTTGAAAAAATGTAAAATGTATATACATATAAAAAAAACATCTCCTGAAAGCGGATCAGCTCAAGGTTGATATCTACAAATGAATTAATCCGTTGACGCTGATTATGCCACCGCTTGAAATAATTTAAAATTATCGAAACAATTTATATTTGAAATAACAACAATTTAACTGAAGGAGTAGTCTGTGGATTTCAGGGAAATACTATAACTTGCAGTGGGCTAAAAAGGAAGAATTCTATCTATTTGTGAAAGCAAATAAAAGTTCAGGCTGGGGAGTAAATCTTGAATACCTTATCATGAGAGCTTAGTACGGTCGAGATGCTTCTTTAGAGCGCTTCAGCTGTACCTTTAGCCTCTTTGTACCAATTTGGAAGCCGTTCATCGCTTGGATAGCTGCCTGAGCGCTAAGTGCATTGTCATACGAAACGAATCCAAAGCATTTAAACAACTTTAAGAATATAATAACAATTGGATTATTAGTTTCTGTAGCTCGTAAGCTAAATAATAACTAGACTTTAAACTTTAAATTAGTGATAATAGTCTAAGATCCCGACTTAGGTCGACCTTCACCCATCGAGGGTCCTAATGAAATTAATATTTTAATAATATAATGTATTAATAAACAAAACTTGATAGGGTCGACATCCAATTTCCTTGCTTAGCTATTTTTAATAAAAAAAATAAAGTTGTTAATTTTATTACATAAATGAAGTTATCGAGTTTCCGGATAAATATATTACCAATCGAGAGTAAAATATGTATATAAAATGCCAAAGTTGGGTAGCCATCATTTTTCCCTAAGTCCAGGTAGACAGGGTACCAACAGAGGTAGCTTCGAATTAGTGTTTTGTAATTATAGAGTTTCCTTTATTGTTATATATGAAAATGTAAATAATTAAAAATAAATAAATATAATAAATTAGATAAAAGAGCTATGCAGGGAAATTGGATGTCGACCCTATCAAGTTTTTTTGATTAATACATTATATTACCAAAATATTAATTTCGTTAAGAAATTCGATAAGTGAAAGTCGACCTAAGTCAGGATCTTGTACTATAAGGAAAGACCGGATTCCCGTGCAATCATAGGCGCCGGAGTTTGAATTTTTTAGGGGTGGGACGATTTGTTTCAAATTATTATTAAAATGTAACCACAAAGTAGAAGTGAAAAACTTTAATATAGCGAATATATTTTTTTTTTAAATTTTCGAGTATCCAGGGTTTTTTTTGATATTGAGTGTACAAAGGTCCTAAGCTATTAATTTAATTTAATTAATTACTAAGTTTGATTGAAAATGACGTTCTTTTGATACTAGCTTTATTTCAAATGAAATTGCACATTTTTTATTTCAATCTCTCTATTTTTATGCCATAATCATGAATATATTATTAATTTTATTACATTTTAATTTTTAATTAATTTTAATGGTTAAACACTAAATAAAATCTTTCCTTAGATGAATAAATAAATATAATATACATATATATAAGAAAAACATTAAATAACGAAAAAGGAAGTTAATCTTTGAAAAATCCAATTTAGTTTTTGGAAAAATCTTGGACATAAAATTTTATTAAAATATAATGCAATTATAAATCGAAAAAATTTCACCAAATATTTTGGTTCATATAAATAATGACCACTAACAAATGTAGATGCGGGAGCCCTTTCTCTATTGAAACATATTGTTATTATACGATGTTGTATGCTGAAAATTATTGTAATTTCATTGTTTATTATGTTAATAAAAAAATTATTAAGTAAAACAGGACTATTTAACTTTTTGCACCATTTAAAGTTGTTATTGCATGTTTCAAAAGTTTTTATTTTACAAAAATCCGGTCTTTAGTAATAAAAGAGATAAGTATTCATTTTACCCTAAATAAAAAAAATGTATTAAGATTTTAATCATAAATTTCCTGTATTTGATTCGATCGCGAATCAAATGCAGATGATTTTTCAAATATTAAGTGAAAATAATATCCGAATTTATATATTTCTAACTTGAAATAGTGAAATTAATTTTCTCATCAATATATCAAAGAATAATTAACACAATTTTTTATATCAAACACTGATATGGATCACCAAATGAATCTGAAATCTGAGATGTTATATATTCAATCTCACAGTCCAGAGCGACATTAATGGCAAACACCTAACACAAGTGTTAACAGATCGGGCGCTCTGGACTGAGAGATTGAATATATAACATCTCAGATTTCAAATTCATTTGGTGATCCATATCAGTGTTTGATATAAAAAATGTCATGCGGGCCAATCGCGAAATGATGCTGGATTATAGTCAAATGTATCACATCTTTTTCATTCTCTCTTGGTCCAGACTTAAGACTCAGCAGATTCCAATAGATTCAACCAGCAGTAGTCTTGCGAAATATATCTTGTTTAAAAAAATGAGCGATCAAAAACAATTCTCGTTAATGTGTTAATTATTCTTTGATATATTAATGAGAAAATTAACTTCACTATTAAGATTTTCATAGAATTATTATTTTAGAAATGGTCAAATTTTTCATGGAACCGAAAAATAAAAATGTTTTTTATCAGAAGTATATATTTATATAAAGTATATATTTATATAAAGTATATATTTATATAAAGTATATATCTCTGTATCAGTTTTGCACAAAAGTTTAATTCACTTTAAAATGACGGGTTGCGGAGGCGACAAAGCTGACAATTTTAAAGGATTTTTGTAATTGGATTATTTCGAAAATTCCATATATATATGTATATATGTTGCAGGGTTCTTACTACTAGTTAAAATGCGTTTCACTTAACACCCCTGTAACAACTAGAATTTACTGATGTTGGTTGAGTATGGTTCAAAGGTCTAGAATCTTCATTTTTGAACTTCCGCCTTATTTTGGGTGTGTATTTTCAAAAAAATTTCAATGAAAATGTCAAAAATTAGAAGCAAAGTTGTAGAAGATCTAATTTTTGACATTTTCGTTTAGAAAATTTTGAAAATAAAAACCCAAATTGAGGCTGAAGGTCAAAAATGATGATTCTAGACCTTTGGACCAAACTCAACCAACATCAGTAAATTCTAGTTGACACAAAGGTATTCAGTGAAATGCGTTTTAACTAGTAAGAACCCTTTCTTATTAAGAAACAGGGTTGTACTGCAACATATATATATAATTTAAACGGAGTTGAAAGAAAATGTTAATATTTATAATGAAATCTTGTTGCAGTACAAACCCGTTAAAAACGGGTTCTTACTAGTTGAAACGCGTTTCACTGAATACCTTTGTGGCAATTAGAATTCACTGATGTTGGTTAAGTTTGGTTTAAAAGTCTAGAATCTTCATTTTTGACCTTCCGCCTCATTTTGGGTGTTTATTTTCAAAATATTTTAAAAGAAAATGTCAAAAATTACATTCTCTACAACTTTGCTTCTAATTTTTGACATTTTCTTTTAAAATATTTTGAAAATAAACACCCAAAATGAGGCGGAAGGTCAAAAATGAAGATTCTAGACCTTTGGACCAAACTCAACCAACATCAGTAAATTCTAGTTGCCACAAAGGTATTCAGTGAAACGCATTTTAGCTAGTAAGAACCCGTTTTTACTAAAAACGGGTTTTTACTGCAACATATTTATGCGTCCGCAGAGGAGGGCAAGAGGGTGCACATGGCCCCTGCCCCCTGGGATCAAATGTATATATATATATATATACCTTACCTATGTATATATTAGGTAGGAATATTTGATATACGAGACTCAATCGGGCATTTTTATGATAAGAAATCAATAAAATACAAATATTATAATTATTCAAAAGTGACATTTGCATCCCAGAAAATGATGCGTGAATTATGAAAAAAAGAAATCATTCAATAGAGGTGTCATTTCGTATCATGTTTCCGAATTTGTCATCAAAATTGACTTTGAATCTAAGTGGTTCTTACCAAAGCATTTCGACAGGTTCGTTTGTTTATCTATGAACACTTTAGCCGAAATTACAGTGCCGAACGGCAGGAAGGTTTGGGCTAAGTCAGCGTCGCTGAATTCTTGCGGTAGGTGATAAATAAACAGGTTAGCCCCTTCAGGACCCTCGATTTGTTTACCGGCAGGGGAGGCAGAAAGAGCTCCAGTGACAGAGGATCCAGCTGTAGCACCGCCAGCTGCAGAAGTACTGGGATTGCTAAAGGCTGGAAACCCTGGAAAAAAGACAGAATTAGTTTCTTTTTTTAATTAATTTAAAAGTAAAAAGAAAAATAATGTTTAATAAAAAATTATTTAAATATTCCATATAATACCTATAGATGAATCCAAAAAAATAAAATTAAAAATAGATTATTACGTTTTTTAGATGTTAATTTTAGTTTAAATATTTTAATGTATTTATAAGAGTTATTTTTGTATTTTTTTTTTAAATCCTTTTGAATCAATCGAAGGTGTACAGTTGGACTGGTCGAATCTATTGCTACTCTAAATAATTATGATGTTGTATAAATAAGGGTGTTCTTATTGGTATACCTATATATATCTATATAAATAAAAATGTACTGTTAAGTGATACGTTGAAGGATCTCCGAAAGTTCTTCAGCGATTTCTTTGAAATTTTCACACAACATTCCATTCAAATACACGAGTGTTTTTATATATAGTGTTTTTATAGACATCACACCTGTGGCATGCAAAATTTTTTTTCGAGGAAACAACACCAGCGGCTTTCTGAGGGTAAAAGCAAACAAGATGGCCGATAATAGCTTTTTGGAAATCTTTCAACTGTCAATATTATTTTTTGTTAAGGGAACAATTTTGACAAGTAATATATAATTCATTTACTGTTTTAATACCTATTCTATAATTAATTGAATTTCAATTTATTTTCAAAACTATTATTATTTTTTAAATATATTTAAATTTTTGATCAAATTAATTTTGACCGAAGGCCCGGGCGTTAGCTAGTATATATATATATATATATATATATATATATGTACTCTAATTAGTAAGAAAATAAATGACGTGTTTTAAAAATTTGATCAAGGTAATTATATTGAAAGTTTTTTGTCGAGAGTACCAGAATTTTTATATATTGAAGGAGACAATAAAAGAGTGTGTCTTCTGCTGGAATTATAAATTTTATTTATAACGAGATTATAGTTTCGAGAGCTTTGCAAGAGGGCACTATTACAATTATTCACTATTACAAGTGATTCACAGTAATTAATGTATGAATGGAATACATAGTTTCGAGAGCTTTGCCCTCTTCATCAGTCTATTACAATTGATTCACAGGAATTAATGTATTCCATTTATACATTGATTCCTGTGAATCAATTGTAATAGACTGATGAAGAGGGCAAAGCTCTAGAAACTATAGTCTCGTTATAAATAAAATTTATAATTCCAGCAGAAGACACACTCTTTTATTGTCTTCAAGGTAATTATTATATTATGTCTGGGTTGATTTTGATGATTTTTTTTTATGATATTGATGTGAGAAGGAGATACACCAGAAGGTCCATCCCCTAAAGGCCTGTATGGGCTGGCCCCTCCATCGTGAAAAGAACAGAGTAGAAGGAAAGAAGCCGGGATCACGAGCCAAATCTCAGAAAGTTAGATACAATCCAATTTACTAAGTTTTTAGGGGCTTCGAGCAGTGGAAAATTGTGAATGATTCATTTGTATTTATTTTTTGTATAGAGCCTGAAGAATGATGAATAAAATTACAAATGAAGAAGTTCTTGGAAGAATCGGAGAAAGAAGAACCTTGTGGAAGAGTCTGAAGAAGAGAAGAGGTCAGATGATGGGGCACACACTGAGACATGGGGGACTGCTTAGGGATATCTTGGAGGGGGAGGTGGGAAAGAAAAGGGGAAGAGGAAGGCCCAGATTAGAATATTTCAACCAAATAATTGGGGATATGGGATGCCAGACATTTAGAGAGGTCAGACAGCTGGCGGGGGACAGTGTCGAGTGGAGACGGGTGGTTGCGTCAAACCAGTCTTAGGACTGTATACTCAATGATGATGATAGAGCCTGATGAAGCCACAATAAATTGGCGAAGCGTTGCAATCGGCCGCATGTTTTAACAGGCTTTTTAATTGTTCCTTTTTTCCTCTGATTTGTCACATCTAATTCTGATAATGGAACTGAATAATAATAATGATTACTAAGTAGGTTTGTTTCACAAATAAAAAATAAATAAATTGAGTCTTGCTCATAGGCAATATTTCTTTTTTTGTGAAACGTACCTAGTAATCTCTCAGGAAATTTTGGTGATTTGGCAATTGTTTTCTCACCTGGAAAAGTGAATATTGATAGAAAGATGCAGCTTTTTAAAACTTTTCTGCTAAATTTCAGCATATTATCTACAACTGTTCAAGAGGTCCCTTATATTTTTCTGATTTTCAACATTTTTTAACAGGAAATTCTGAAGCTAGAAAGCTATCTATGCCCGCCGAGCGTACAGAAAAATGAAAAAAATGTAAAATTCTATCATTATGAAGTATGTAATTGAGCTTACCCGTATATTGTTGCAATGTAGAATATGCATTAGATAAAGCGTCGAGACTTTGTCCTCCAGCAGCTGCAGCAGCCGCTGCAGCAGCAAGTCCATTGAGAGGATTTACTCCAGCTAGCTGCCCTAAAGACAGGCTTTGAGCTGCATTTTGGGGAGTTGCAGTTCCTGGACTTAGTGGACTTCCGGTTCCTTGAGCACCACCTCCCATTGACCCTGATGATTTATATCAAAAACAAATTAATATTGATTTCCAGAAAACACCAATATATTGTTCTAATACTCAAATATAGTAAAGTAAAATTATTTGACAAATTTTTGAAAAAAAAAAGGGGGGCGGGGCGGGGGGGGGGGGGGGGTGGGGGGGGGGGGGGGGGGGGG